>CM062628.1:402500-427500 GCA_025617555.3 Puccinia polysora
TAGGCAAATGAGCAGTATTTAAAGCAAAAGAAATGCTGGACACTGTGTGTCAATAATGGCTAATGGGGCTCTCACAATGGGGCAATATGTTGGATGAATTCGATTGGATGATGAATGAATGATGGAAAACAGCAGGGAGAAGAGCTCCTTAAGTACAAAAGATTGGCCTATTGTGAGCCCATGATACAACAAGCCAAAAGGCAAATTTTCCGCCCCAAAAGAGCTCTACAGGCTCTACAAGCCTTGTTACTTGGTTTGGACTACATCAGCCCACATGGCATCAGTCCCTGAACCCTTACGACCAGCCTATTCCGGTCCATTCTGGTGTTTCCACCGTTACGGGGCTGAACCAGCCCCTTTGCTGTTCAATCCCCTGGGCCGGTTGTCTGTTACAACCGGTCCTGATGACCTCATTGTCATACTTACGGGCTGGTTGCCTCATGCATCCAGCCCCTGGCCCCTCAAATGGGCCAGGTGGGACCCAGGACTCACCTGGGTCCGGTTTCAACCTCACTAGGGGGGGGTGTAACCGGCGGACATGCCGCCCCCCCCCTTCTTCTCTCAAATCCCTGGTGGGGGCGGTCAAATCCCCTCACCAGGGGCCCTGGGGGTCGATACCCCCAGGGCGTCGTCATTAGGAAAAGGACTGGGCTGGGGGTGATCAGGTCCCCTCAGCCCGACGCTCCTCCCCCTCAGTAAAGGGGGGGGGAGAGCGCCCCTCGCTCCCTCTGCATCGCTTCGCTAGGTGGGAGGGTGATCAAATCCCCCCCACCTGCCGGTCGCTACTACCGCGGCCGGCGCCGCCACCTCCCTGGGCAAGGGGGTGGTCAGGTCCCCCCTGCCCTGACCGACCGCGATGTCGCGGCCGGTCGCTGGCTGGTTCAACCCAGCCAGCCCGCCCCCATCCCCCTCGCAACGGCGAGCGAGGGGAGGGGAAGCGAGCCGGGGCCGCGAGCCCCGGCTCCGCGGCGCTGGTCGCCGGGCGCGACCAGCCGGGCCCGCTCGGCATCGCACCGCGCGGGATCCCTCGGCCACGCAACAGCCCCGCGCGGGCCGTCGGGCCCCGCGTGGGCCGTGCCGAGGAACACAGGCGGCCCCGAACGGGCCGCGGCGCGGGCAGCGGCCCCGGGTGGGCCGCGACACTGGCGGCGGCCCCAATGGGCCGCCCCAAGCCCGAAAACTGAGAAAAACATACTTTGGCGGGCCAGTCCGTCTGGCCAAGTATGTCCAAAATAAACCTTGGGCCCAATTATGCCCATACAAGCCCATCTGGCTGTATCTGCCCATATACCCCACCGGGCCCGTTAGGGCCCGTGTACCAATAGGCCTATTTCACGCGTTTTGAGGCCAGTTTCCCCAAATCCGTGACATCCACATGGGCCCGTATGGTCCGTGTGTGTGTCCAATGGGCCTTAGGGGCCCATTTGTGCATCCCATTTGGATTACACTTATACGTAGCACCCGCGTAAGTGCGTACGTATTTTAACACACCCCCTTAATCCAAAAGGGGTGACATCCGCATATTAGTCACAAAGCCTTGATGCTTGTTTCTGTCTAATGCCTTAGTCAAGATATCCGCAATCATTGCTCCAGTGGGCATGTACCTCAACACAATCTCTTTGCAGTTAACTGCATCGCGAATATAGTTATAGTGGACATCAATATGTTTTGTTCTTGAATGGAACACTTGGTTTTGCGCCAACGCAATGGCACTCTGGTTATCGGAATACAACAATGCAAACCCTTGTGGTTTATGTGTGTCCTCTAAGACTTTTCTCAACCATTTTGCTTCCTGTGAAGCTGCTAAGTAAGCTCTATACTCAGCCTCTGTTGATGAAAGACTTATTGCCGACACCTTCTTGGACATCCATGACACCAGATTCTTACCTAAAAAGAATACAAAACCACTTGTTGATTCCCTAGTGTTACCATCTGCCCAACTTGCATCGGAATAACCAACCAAATCAAAGTTTGCTGACTTTGTAAACAACAGTCCCAGACTGTGTGTTCCTTTAAGATACCTCATAACTCTCTTAAACGCTGACCAATGCCTCATGCTTGGCTTCTCTAAGTGTTGCGACAAGACCCCAATTGCAAACGCAATATCGGGCCTTGTACACTGCCCCAAATAATTAAGCGATCCGACAGCTGACCTGTAGTCATTCCCTGATTGAACAAACTCCAGATACTCCTCATCTGTAGACTTCTCTAAACGAATGTTTGACTGCATAGGAGTACCAAACTCCTTTGCATCCTCTAAGCCGTATTGCTTAAGAAGAGCTGCCACATAATGGTTCTGGTCTAACTTAATACCATTCTTGCTCTTGCTGACTTTCATTCCAAGCACCTGTTGCGCCAGACCAAGATCTTTTATCTTGAATTCCTTTTTGAGTGTCTCCATGACTCTCTCTTTACCATCACCAATAATGATAATGTCATCGACCCATACAAACAAAATTGCATCCTTCCTCACAAAAAGGCAAGGATCGGCCTCAGACGTCTTAAAACCAATCTCTATCAGTTTCTCACTCATGGTGTTATACCATGACCTAGCTGCTTGCTTCAATCCATACAGGGATCTACACAGCTTGAGGACATATTCCCCTTTATCTGCCGAAAGAAAAGTTCTAACACAGATTTTCTTCATGGTTTCTGGTTTAGTCTCTACTAACCATTCACGAAAACCATCAGGAATCGACATATAAACAGTCTCCTCCTCTCCAAGTTTTGCATTCAAGTATGCTGTTACAAAATCAGCTTGTCTGATTTCTTCACCCAACTCCACTGCCAGAGCAATGATGTACCTGAAGGTGGACAGCCTTCCAGTTGGTGAGAAAGTTTCTTGGTAATCAATACCCTCTCTCTGCTTGAAGCCCTGTGCAACACATCTAGCCTTGAACCTTTTCAAAACTCCGTTTGTGTCAAACTTCTTGTTTAACACCAATCGAGACCCCACAATGGTCTTTCCTTTTGGAACAGAATCCCGCTTAACCACTTCAAAGACACTATTATTCTCTAGAGAATCAAATTCCTCAAAAATAGCACTCTTCCAGTTGGCTCTCTCATCAGAATTCATAGCTTGGCCAAAGCTATTTGGGTTAACCCTGTTACCCATTTCTGAACTCAACTCCAGGACTTCATTGAGCATACACTGTTCCTGAAATGTATCTTCCTCATATCCTGCGGCAGCATGATGGGATCTCCACTCCCCGTACCTGTCAACCGGTACTCTAACCCTACCACTCCTTCTAACCGGAGGTGGAGGCTCATCAGGTTCTGATTCCACAGAATCACCTGAAGCGGGTACTGAACCCTCTTGTGGCACGTCTGCCACCTCTTCATCTTCTGGAACCACATGTTCCACAGCTTTTGCTGGTGAAATAGGTGCTAATTCTATTTCTTGTTGTGGCTTAATCACAACAACATCTTCACTCCTTTTGAGTGGAAAGGTACTTTCGTCGAATTTTACATCCCTGCTACGGATAACCTTTCTTGTCCCTGGACAATAGATCCTATAAGATTTACTTATTAAATCATAGCCTACAAGTGCCCCTGTTCTGGCTCTAGGGTCTAATTTTCCGACCATTTCATTATGGTGGACACTATAATACACCAAGCAACCAATTGTTCTTAGGTGTGATGTTTTGGGGTACAACTTCCAAAACTGATAATGGGGACACTTCCCATTAACACTTACAATGTTGTGCAACAGACACACCGTGCACATCAACTCAGCCCATAAGAACTTTGGCAGACCAGATTGAGACATAATAGTTCTGACTTTGTCCAGTAAAGTCCTATTCATTCTCTCAACTATTCCATTATTTTGTGGAGTACTTGCAGTAGTGACTATATGAATGATACCATAATCTTTCAACAGCCTCCCAAACTCTTTACTCACGAATTCACCCCCTCCATCGGTAATAACCCTCTTGATCTCCTTCATCAGACCATTCTGTTTCCAGACTTTGAAGATTACAGAAACCTCCTCTGTGGTCTGATCCTTAGATCGAATCGGTTTAACCCAAACATAATTAGTTGCAGTATCAACTAAATTGATGAAGTATCTTGCCCCACCAAGGGACTCTGGAGTGAATGGCCCTGCCAAATCAATGGAAAATTCCTCTCTAGGAACATCTGTGTGATCTCTACTCTTAGAGAACACATTTCTAGTCTTGGCCCCCAAGGTACAACTCTCACAGTTGCTGTCCTTTACCTTATGGCCACTTCTATTGTGAGAAACAGTGCTCAGAGCTGAGAATTTGAACAAGCTTGCACACAGAAGCTTATTCCGAACTTGTCCACTAAGAACAGTTCTCCCATTCATATCAATAACAAACCTATCTCCTTTAAGATAACGAATTTGGAAACCTTTTTTCCATAACACCCCAAGAGACACAAGGTTGTAAGGCAACTCTGGTACATAGAACACTTTATCAAAAGTAATTTGGAAACCCAGTTGATTTGCAAGAATAACTTTTCCAATTCCTTTAATCTGAATTGTTCTGCCTTTCTGACCAATATTTACAACCCCATCATAATCACTAAGATTTGAAAATAAATTTGGTTCAAAAAACATGTGATCTGTACAACCAGAATCGATCAAAACAAGAACATCCTCCTTCAATCCTCCTAGTAGGAAAGAAGCTTTATCAGTCACTGATAAGTTCTTATCTTTGAGGTTAAGATTACTCACTTCATAATCAATCAAGTCCATTTCTTGATCCTCATCGATTTTGGCCTTCTTGTTGGGACCTTCTTCCACAACAGCCTCTTCAATTGGAGCATCCAACGCCACCATTGCAACGTTTTCAGTTGTGAGATTGACCTCCTTGTCATCCCCTTCGGACTTCTTCCTTTTCTTGGCCTCCTTGCAGTCCTTAGCATAGTGACCCTTATTCTGACAATTGTAACATAAGACCTTGGACAAATCCTTTTTCGCCTTCTTGCGAGATTTTTCAGTCTTTCCAACTAGGGCTGTTCCAGAACCCCCCTTCATCTTGAATTGAAGGTCATCCTTTTCAATCCTTTTAAGCACATCCTCCTCCCCAGGAAGAGGATCCAATTGAGAAATGATTCTGACTAAGGAATCAAACTCTTTTGGCAGCTTTTGAAGGATTAAGAGTGACAAACACTCAGGATCCATGTTAAGTCCAGATGACTTGAACTTGGCTATACTAGACCTAGCCTCTGCCACAAACTGTTTACAATTCGAATATTGTAACTTGAACAGTTTATTAAAGGCTATACCCTTCTGGTGAACAGAATCACCAGCATACTTGGACTTAAGCAGCTTCCAAAGGATGCTGCCCCTCCTCCTCTCATCTTCCCTAAGAGTATCAGCAACCCATGTCACATGATTCTCATCAAGATGCCTAAGGATCAGATGGTAAGACTTCTTCTCCACTTCTGAACTGATCAGAGTGTCATCTGCATCCATAATTTCCCCACAGCAGATGTTATCCAGCTCACTATCCATAAGGACAGCCCAAGCATTATAGTTCTGACTATTCAGAACTATTTTGGTAGAGCTAACATCAGGGATATAGGACATCTTCTTGGAAAACTTGAGGTCTTTGAGGTTCTCCAAAGTAAGGTACAAAGGTCTAGATGGCTTGGAAGTAATGATGATGTTGGTACTGATAATGTGTTATAATTATGGCCAGCAATTAGCTTAGGCAAATGAGCAGTATTTAAAGCAAAAGAAATGCTGGACACTGTGTGTCAATAATGGCTAATGGGGCTCTCACAATGGGGCAATATGTTGGATGAATTCGATTGGATGATGAATGAATGATGGAAAACAGCAGGGAGAAGAGCTCCTTAAGTACAAAAGATTGGCCTATTGTGAGCCCATGATACAACAAGCCAAAAGGCAAATTTTCCGCCCCAAAAGAGCTCTACAGGCTCTACAAGCCTTGTTACTTGGTTTGGACTACATCAGCCCACATGGCATCAGTCCCTGAACCCTTACGACCAGCCTATTCCGGTCCATTCTGGTGTTTCCACCGTTACGGGGCTGAACCAGCCCCTTTGCTGTTCAATCCCCTGGGCCGGTTGTCTGTTACAACCGGTCCTGATGACCTCATTGTCATACTTACGGGCTGGTTGCCTCATGCATCCAGCCCCTGGCCCCTCAAATGGGCCAGGTGGGACCCAGGACTCACCTGGGTCCGGTTTCAACCTCACTAGGGGGGGGTGTAACCGGCGGACATGCCGCCCCCCCCCTTCTTCTCTCAAATCCCTGGTGGGGGCGGTCAAATCCCCTCACCAGGGGCCCTGGGGGTCGATACCCCCAGGGCGTCGTCATTAGGAAAAGGACTGGGCTGGGGGTGATCAGGTCCCCTCAGCCCGACGCTCCTCCCCCTCAGTAAAGGGGGGGGGAGAGCGCCCCTCGCTCCCTCTGCATCGCTTTGCTAGGTGGGAGGGTGATCAAATCCCCCCCAACCTGCCGGTCGCTACTACCGCGGCCGGCGCCGCCACCTCCCTGGGCAAGGGGGTGGTCAGGTCCCCCCTGCCCTGACCGACCGCGATGTCGCGGCCGGTCGCTGGCTGGTTCAACCCAGCCAGCCCGCCCCCATCCCCCTCGCAACGGCGAGCGAGGGGAGGGGAAGCGAGCCGGGGCCGCGAGCCCCGGCTCCGCGGCGCTGGTCGCCGGGCGCGACCAGCCGGGCCCGCTCGGCATCGCACCGCGCGGGATCCCTCGGCCGCGCAACAGCCCCGCGCGGGCCGTCGGGCCCCGCGTGGGCCGTGCCGAGGAACACAGGCGGCCCCGAACGGGCCGCGGCGCGGGCAGCGGCCCCGGGTGGGCCGCGACACTGGCAGCGGCCCCAATGGGCCGCCCCAAGCCCGAAAACTGAGAAAAACATACTTTGGCGGGCCAGTCCGTCTGGCCAAGTATGTCCAAAATAAACCTTGGGCCCAATTATGCCCATACAAGCCCATCTGGCTGTATCTGCCCATATACCCCACCGGGCCCGTTAGGGCCCGTGTACCAATAGGCCTATTTCACGCGTTTTGAGGCCAGTTTCCCCAAATCCGTGACATCCACATGGGCCCGTATGGTCCGTGTGTGTGTCCAATGGGCCTTAGGGGCCCATTTGTGCATCCCATTTGGATTACACTTATACGTAGCACCCGCGTAAGTGCGTATGTATTTTAACAAAGCATACATTGTGGGACTGTTGTTCTCCAACTAGCAATCTCAAAGAGAAATTAAAGTGAAACCCAAGTGAAATTAAAGTGAAAACTGAAATCATAAATTGTATAAAAATCTGCAAAAAATTCTTTCTCAACTCAAAATTGAGAAAACTTTGTTCAATCAATTGAAAGGTGGATTGAATACTGAAGTATAAAATTGCATTTTTTTGCATGGGAACAGTGGCAAGCCCTCCTTCTTCTGACAGGGCTGCATGGAAGGTCTTCATTGATAGTGCCATCAACAAAGCTTTGGAAAAATAAAAAAAGAATTTTGTTCATGAAACATTGGAAGCCTCAATTGCATCCTCATCAAGGATGACAATTGAGGAACAAAATGATTCACAAATGGAAATGACCGCTGGTGGTGAGTATCATTTTATGTTACTGGTCTTTGCCATATTAAATTTGATTGAAACTGATGGGTGCATGTAACTATGAAACTATGACTTAACCAATGAATGTTTACTAGATCCACTTGACCCACCTCCCTTGAGAGCTTTTCCTACTAGGGAAGAGGCACAAAACTATTGTCAAACATGGGCAATGAAGCATGGTTACGCTTTAAAAATTTTCAACTCAAAGCGTGACCAATATGTGGATTTAGCCTGTGATAGACATGCTTCCTATTCAGGAAATCTTCTTACCAAATTGTCTAGACAAACTAACAAAAGGAAGGTTGGGTGCAAGTTTTTAATCAATGCAAGTTGCACAAAGGCAGACCCCTTGTGGCGCCTCTCCTACAAAGAAACCCAACATAACCATCAACCATCTGAACATCCCTCTAAGCATCCTCAACTGAGGAATTCTTGGGGGTGGCCTTAGACAATCTAGTAGAAGGCATGAATGATGGGCTCAATACGTTACAACTGAAGAGAAAATTGAGCAAGATTGATGGGCGGGATTATGTGGATGACCAAACAATCTATAACACTAAGCGGAAGGTAACACTTGCAGAACTAAAGGGAAAAAGTTTTATAAAGGTAATCTATGAAAAGCTTGAAGAAAAAAGTTGGATTCACTGATAAAAGTTCAGTGGAGGGGGCCACTTGGAGGCCCTGTACTTAGAACATCCAGAGGAAGTAAAGCTTTCAAAACAATTCCATCATATTGCTATGTTGGATTTTACTTATAAAACAAATAAGTACAAAACCCCACTATTGCATGTTGTAGGAATGACAGCCAATTTCAAAACTTTAACAAAAGCTCTTGTTTTTATAAGAAAAGAAAGGTTTGAGTTCTACAGTTGGTCTGTAAATGCATTAAAGGAGTTGGCTTATGATACTGAGAGACTTCCAAAAGTCTTTGTGACGGACCGTGAAAAAGCTCTGATTTGTGCAATTGAAACTAGTTTCCCAGAGTCATCAAGACAATGTTGCACTTGGCACTTGTCTAAAAAAATACAAGCAAACTGTAAAGTTCGCTTTGTTAATGACGTTGAAGGATGGAAAAGCTTTATGAATCTGTGGGCAAAGTATGGGGCCTCAAAGACAAAGCAGGAGACAGAGGTCAATGATGCGGAACTCATAGTAGGTCCAAATCAATGCTTCCTATTCTTCCTAGTTTTGGGTTCTGACCTTTTTACTTGCATAGTGTTTCTTGAAAGAATATGAGGATGTACTTGAGTATATGGAAAATAACGTTTTCCCTATCAAAGAGACGTTTGAAATAGCGTGGACTTGTATAAACCCAGATTTTGGAAACAAAAAAACATCTTGGGTTGAAGGGGCCCATGCAACTCTCAAAATATTCCTTGCAAACTCTTTGGGAAACCTGTTGGATGTTTGGAAAAGCCTTGACATAACAGTTTTGAATCAAATTAAATCAGTTCATGCATCACTTTCTAACTCTCAAATTAAGTTAGGGACAGTTATTCCTCCTGTACTGTTACCATTGGGTTAAAAATTGTCTTTAGAGGCAATCCATCTTGTTAGGGAACAATTCAAGAAGTTCAAACGCAATCATGATGGCAAAGTCTGCACCAAGTCACATTCTAAGACTATGGGTTTGCCCTGTTCCCACCAAATAGGTAACCGCCTAGCATTCAGAGGAGCTGTGGTAACCAAAGATGTTCATCCTTGGTGGAGGTTTGACTATGAACCTTTCAGTTCTAGTTCTGTAAGTTTGCTTAAGTTTGATTGTTCAAGTTGGATTGTTGAAATCACTATGTGATTAATGCTTTTTGATTGATGAATTCTAATTCACTAATGGTTGATCCTTTTGAATTTTCCCATTGAAATGTCAATGAAATGCTAAGCATTACTCAGTTACGTGAAAAATTCAATGCAATGATCTTGGAATCTCCAGATCATGAGCAAAGCAAACTATTGAAGTATATCATTCAGAAGATTCCAAATATTGATTGAAGCCAAGACTTGAACCTAAAGCCTTACAATCAAGTAGGGGAAGGCCAAAATTGAAAGATATGCAGCAAGAACCACCTTGGTTTGAGCTTGTTGAAAAACAACTCAAGGGGGAAAAAAGAACTAGAAGGGCTCCAAACAAGAAAAGACAAAAGATTGTAAGTCTTTTCTTTTGGTATATGTTCATTTTTATGGTTTGATGAACTTTGTTACTAACTAATGATGAATTTTTAGTCAAATTTGGCAGAATCTGAATCTGAATTTCATATCTCAGAGGAAGAGACTGAACGTGAATCAGTGTCACGCCTTGCACTTAGGAACTATTGTCTTCATCACTTTGACATGTCCTCTCCTCAGTACAATCTACCTCAGTCTATAAGCATGACACAAATAAAGCACAAAATCAATGGTGCAATCCGCTACTTCCTCTGGCTCGCGTTGACCTTCCAATCTTGGCGACCAACTCAGTATATACTTGCAAACTTTGTGGTTAACTCCATACCGGTCGGCCATCCATTACAAGATCCAATCTCCTTCCCTGGCCCATCAACAGCCTCCAACTTCCATCTTTTGTCATGCACTGTTTGTTAGTTTGCATGTCCATCTAAATAAGCCATCATTACTGTACAGTTTGCAATTGGACTAGTCCTTACCCTGCATACACTATTACTTCTCACTTGTATTACCTTCAATGTCATTTTCTTCTGTCCAAATTCATCATACATTTGTACGCTTGGATTCTATTGTCTTGCACCTACGCCATGGCCTCGGATATGATTGTACTATTGCTTTATTTCCTATCCCGTTCCTGTCACTCATTGCCTCACCGCCTTCAACTGTAGTTAGCTCACCACCAGGTTGTATCTACTCACTGCGGATTACCTTATAAGGGCTACCCCCTTTCCTGATGATTGTCTCCTCAGTTAGTTAATTTCATACGTTCTCGCATTTTGCTACAACCTAGTTATCACATTGGACTCAGGTTGAGTTTCACTCCTCGGGACACACTCCATTCCTCTTGCCTTTTGTTGAGTGGCACCACTAAGTTTGCACTTTGCAACTGAGTCTTGCTATTTGCACTTGCCCTCGCACTCAGCATTCCTCTGCGCTCACAATCATCTAATAATTGCCCTATAGTACGTGGGGTGGTCGTGTGACAATCAGAATAAATTAATTTGGAATCAGAATCCTCTTCAGAGGAAGAGAACATGCAGAAAAGCTCAACCAGAAGCTCATCTTTGGTGAGTTTTCATTTCATTGACCCAATTAAAGAAATGAATATTAAGTTAGTTTTCATGATAGGAACCAAGCGTGAAATACCTCAATCAAATAACCAAGAAATTCCATAAGTTCTTGGGTGAGGTTTGGGATCCAATTGGAGATGGGAATTGCGGATTTAGAGTCTTTGCTAAATCTCTTGTTACAAAGAAAATGGTTGGTTTGAAGTTAGAAAGGAAATGATTGAAACATTAGAGAAACATAAAAAATGATACATCAAGATGCTTGGTGGTTGAAAGGAGGTTGAAAATCTCAAAAGAAGACTTGATGTTGAAGACATCAATGAAAAGATTCCCTCCTCAAAATAGCTGGCTAAATTAGACATGGGTCAAATTATAGCAGATACATATTCCAAACCTATATGTTTCATTTCATTGGAGTCATGTGATACCTATACTCCAATGAAAAATGGTTTTACTGATCAATCAGATTGAATTTTCATTTACTTTGTAAACAATAAACACTGGGTTCTATTAGTACTTGAGGGAGAAATGATTCCAATCCCGCCCATTTTAGCAAAACCACGTTCCTTGATTTCTAAAAAAGCCTGTGGTTGGGTTGATCATCTCAAAGATCAACTGAAAATGTATTCTAGATTGTACTAGACTTTGAATTCATTTCATCATTGGGTTTCATATAAATTGTAATTATAATGAAGCTAACAAGTTCTATTAATATAAAGGGTTATCACATTTTGAACATCATTATGTTGAGTGTTTTAAGTTAACATCATTCTATTGAGTGTTTTGAATGAGAGTTTAATGGTAAGTCAGTTCAACTTGTGTTGGGCTGATTACATCACAAGTGTAAATTATGCCAAGCTTGGGATGGGATCAGCTTAACACAAGTTGAACTTGTTTCTTTTGGTGTTTTCACTTCAGGGCTGGTCAAAAGACTTGTATTTTTTTGGGCAATTTTAATTTAGGGCTGGTCAAAAGACTTCTTTAATTTTTGGGCCCTTTTAATTTAAGGCTAGTCAAGTTGAAATTACCTTAGGGCTTGTCAAGTTAGTTGTATTTTTTTTGTGTTTTTACTTTAGGGCTTGTCAAGTTACTTGGCTTTTGTTTTGGTGTTTTTACTTTAGGGCTAGTCCAGTTACTTGTGTTTTTTTGGGTCTTTTTACTTTAGGGCTATTCCATTGGATAGTAAAAGTTTTTTTTGATTTTTATTTTTATTTTGATTTATTTATTTATTTTGTTTTAACCAAAAAATGAACATTCTTTGATTTTTTGGTTGATTTCTGTTTTTTTGGAAGGTTTATTTAGTTTAATAGTTGTGTTAGTACACTTTCATTCTTTTTACTTTCTTTTTTTTGTTTGCTCACCGCAGTCCAGTGCTGTATGGGATGCCACACAAATACACTTGAGCCATGTACAACTCCACATGGCTTGAATGTAGTTGTGTGGAAGTCCACATGGCAGCGGACCAGGCTGGGTGGGCCGCATGACTTTGTGAGCCATGGGGGGTCATACATGGCCCAAATGGGACCATGTGGCATGCCACATGGCCCCTTTTGAACCTTTTGCACGGCTCAATGAGCCATGAATTTAACATTACCCTAATGACAAAATAAAAATTATTTGTCTGAATAAAAATGGGGCATTAATTTTCTCATGGGCCCAATCCTTTAAATCCAGTTTTGATATATTTCTGCCTGCCAATTCTACTAAATGGATGAATAATTTTTTTTCATGGTGTGGAAAAAAGAGGTGAATAACCCTTAAATTTTCTCCAAGATTTGGAAGTTGTTGTTCCCTTGCATCTGTAAGGAGCCAAGCGTGCCATTCAACAAGCATCCTGAGAGAATAAAATAGAAAAGACACTGAGAGAGCTCCTTCCTTCCTTCAAAGTGTTGTGGAGCTGGTATCCAATATGCTATGATGATCTATCTACCACTCAGAGTTGAGAGCCAGGTATTATGACCTCCCTCACAACCTTAAAATTGGTACACAAACAATTGAGAACAAGCAACCCTAAGCTCCTGCCCTCTTCAGCCCTTGATGTCTACCTGCCAATACATCCATCTGGGTTTGTTGTTCTTCTGGTGGGGAATTTCCCATGCCCTACTCACAGCCCCCCCGCACCTGTCCGCATCTTCCCAATGCACCCGTCTTGGGGCTTCCTCCCCAGATAGCCCTGTGCAACCCTCCTGATCTGGCTTCCCCAAACTAGTGACACCCGCAAAATTGAATGGATATGATTTTTTTCTTATTCTGTTTCCTTGAAGAAGATCACAGATCCGCCACAGACTATGCTCAGCCAACTGGGCACCAAATCACAAGCCTGCAGCATCTAATGCAAAGCATGCTGTTCATCTGATGCTGAGCACACTTTGCACCTGAAGCTGAGCGCACAGCCTGCAATGCATTTTCCAGTCCCAAAGCTATATAATGCCATCACAATGTTTGTTTCAAGAATTCATTTATTTTTGACTTCTGATTCTGAGGTCTGGTAGAAGGATTTCAGAAAACCTCAGAATAAATCTATTATAGTTTTGCAGCCAATTTAAAATTTGAAACCTCATGGTTTCAAATGGTTGTGAATCACCATTCACGACCAAAATGGGTCCCAAACGGCAAATCAAGCCCCACCAATGCGCAAGCAAAGTTGCTTCCAACTTGCACAACCCCCGGGGGATTGCAAAAACCCCTTTGCAAACCAACCCATTTTGAGTCCCAAACCCCTATTTGAAACCCATTATGAGTTTCAATTGTGGCATTGAAATGTAAAATAGGTTGAAATTGGGGTTTTGTCAGTCCCCGTGGGTGGCGCAAGTTTTGTTTGGGGTTTTGCGTGTTTTCCAGGCCCATTTGGGGCAAAACAGCCCGTAATGGGCCATTTGAGGGGGGATTTGGGGTACCCAGGCACCCCTGGACCACATTTGAGTGCTGTAAACCCAAATTTGAGGATCTGGAATACTATGTGGGACTATTGAACCACAAAAAGAAACTTGGAAATTAAACATTCTACCTATTGGAAAAACCTCTTGAGACAAACCACATACACACACAACACACACCCCTTGCATAAATTGATTTTTTCTCAAAATTGATTTTTCTCAACCCAAAAGTGAGCAAAACTTTGGAGTTGTTAGATTGAAAATTGAATTGAATACTAAATTGCTGTTAAAATTTGTTGGTTTATGGGAACAGTGGTAAGACCAAGACCTACCAGTTGCAACATGGCTATGTTAAAGGAATTGATGAAAAGTGTGGTTAACAAAGCTGAGGTGGAATCTAGGGATTTGGGTACAGAGTTGGAAAAGAAAAAATTGGAATCCCCAATTGCATCCTCATAAAGGGTTAAAATTGAGTAAAAAGATGTTTCTTAAAAACTGGAAAAACTGTTTTTTCACAACTGGAATTGAATAAAGGTGGTGGGTCACATTTCATATGTCATTTGAATGAGAAGGATGTGTATTGATAAATATTAAGTAACCATGTGTGGTGTAACTTTGAAATTAAGGGGTGGTAGGCTCTCTTGGCCCTCCTCCTGTGAGAAAAGTTGCTATTAGAAAAGAAGCCAACCTATATTGTCAAAAATGGGCATCCATGCATGGCTATGCATTGGAAACTTTTAATTCAAGGAAAGATAAATATGTTGATCTAGCTTGTGACAGATGTGGGGTATATGAAGGGCCATGCCTCACCAAAACTCAAAGGGAAACTCACAATAGGAAGTTTGGGTGTCAATTCATGATCCTTGCAAGTAAGAAAGTAGCAGATCCCACGTGGCACCTCTCCATTAGAAATGGCCTACAC
Organism: Puccinia polysora; assembly: GCA_025617555.3. Classification (NCBI taxonomy): domain Eukaryota; kingdom Fungi; phylum Basidiomycota; class Pucciniomycetes; order Pucciniales; family Pucciniaceae; genus Puccinia; species Puccinia polysora. Next base: position 417,100 of record CM062628.1, read on the forward strand.
AATCATCAACCATCTGAAAGACATTTAGTGCATCCTCAACTGAGGAGAATCTCTGGGCAAGCCTTGGATCTACTTAAGGAAGGCATGAAAGATGGGATCAATGCTGTGCAACTTAAAAGGAAATTGAGCAAGATTTATGGTAGAGAATACATTGATGATGGAAAAATCAATAACACTAAGCAAAAGGTAAAGCTTGCTGAAATGGATAGAAAAGTTGTTATGGACCTTCTATTGGAAATTCTCCAGGAATCCCAGTGGGTTTCCAGGTCCGAATTTGGTGGAGAGGTTCACTTAGAGGCCCTTTTCTTTGCTCATACAGAGTCTCTGAAACTTTGAACAAAATTCCATCATATTGCATTGTTGGATTGTACCTATAAAACAAATAGGTAAAATATCCCTCTATTGCATGTTGTAGGAATGACTGCCAACAAGAAAACTTATACAAATGCTTTTTTTTAAAAAAAATAAACATATGAGTTCTACGGTTGGCCATTGAATTAATTAAAGGAGTTGTATTATGATCCCAAGAGGCTTCCCAAATTCTTTGTGAAGGACTGTGAAAAAGCTCTTATTTGCGCTATCAAACACAGTTTCCCCAAGTCATCTAGACTGTTGTGCTTCTTGCACTTGTCTAAAAAAATTCAAGAAAAATTTAAAGTGCCCTTCAGTAATGAAAGTGAATGATGGCAATGTTTTATCACTATTTGCGCCAAGTTTTGAGCCTCTAAAACCAAGGCAAAGGCAGAAGTAAATGATGCAGAACTCAGAGTATGCCAATTCATTGATTCTTCAATTGATCTCTGCTGTGGGTGCTTATTTTGAAACTTGTATACAGTGTTTCTTGAAAGACCGCAGGGATTTACTCAATTATATGGAAAAGAATATTTTACCTATCAAACAGATGTTTTTAATGGCATGGAGTTGTGTCAAACAAGAATTTGGAAACAAAACAATGTCTTGAGGAGAAGGGGCCCATTCTACTTTGAAGCAATTACTTGTGGGATCTTTGGGGAAAATTTTGGATGTGTGGAAACACCTTGAAGGAACTATTGAAATTCAAGTCCACTCAGTCAATGCAGCACTTGAAAAATCTTGAAGAAAGTTGGGAACAGGTCTTCTGACAGAACTGTTTCATTTGGGTTACAAATTGTCAATTGAGGAAATTAAAAACTCATTGGGGAACAATTTTGGAAGTTAAAGCACAACCATGATGGCAAGGTGTTCTCAAAGTCATATTCAAAAACAATGAGATTGCCTTGTTCTCAAATTTTAGGTGAAATACTAGCATCAAGAGAATCTTTTGTGCCTGAGGATTTTCATCCTCAGTGGAAGTTAGACTATGACCCTTAAAATGAAGTAAGTGTGGTTTTTTGAAGGTTAAAAATTATTGTATTGAAAGATTGATTATTGAATTGAAAGATTAATTATTTGATTGAAAATTGTTAATTGTTTTGGTTTTTGAAATTCTGAAACAGATCCAGGGCTTTATGAAGAATCTAAAATTTTTAAAAAGTGAAATTCCATGTATAGAGAAAAACCTAAAGAATTAAGTTTAGATATTATAAGGTTAATGCTCAAGAATTCAGCCACTTTGATTTCCAAGCCAAGGCTTGAGCCAAAGGTTTTAAGGTCAAGCTCCATTAAAACCAAATTGAAAGCAAACTGTTGTGAAATTTCCAAATTTGAGCACATGGACAGAGGAATTAAGACAGAGAAAAGGGTGAAAAGTGTTATAATTATGGTCAGCAATTAGCTTAAGCAAATGAGAAGTATTTAAAGCAAAAGAAAGGCTGGACACTTTGTGTCAATAATTGCTGATGGGCTCTCAAAATGGGGCAATAAGTTGGATGATATTGGTGACAAATTTGATTGGATGTGATGAATTTGATTGGATGATGAATTGGATGATGGAAAACAGCAGGGAGAAGAGCTCCTTAAGTAAAAAAGATTGGCCTCTTGTTAACCAATGATACAACAAGCCAAAAAGAAAATTTTCCGCCCCAAAAGAGATTTACAGGCTCTACAGGCCTTGTTACTTGGTTTGGGCTACATCAGCCCACATGGCATCAGTCCCTGTACCCTTACAACCAGCCTATTCTGGTTATTTCTGGTTTTTCCACCTCAATGGGGCTGAACCAGCCCCCTAACTGTTCAAAACCCTGGTTGGTTGTCAACTCACAGGCTGGCTGGTTGCCTCATGCAACCAACCCCTGGCCATACAAGTGGCCAGGTGGGACCCAGGACATACCTGGGTCCGGTCTCATACTCACATGGGGGGGGTGTGTGTGACCAGTGGACATGCTTTTGCCCACTCTTTCTCACATATCCCTGGAGGGGGTGGTCAAATCACCCTACCAGGGGCCCTGGGGGTTGATACCCCCAGGGCGTTGCTATTGTAGGTGGGATGGGGGGTGGTCAGGTCCCCTCCAGCCTGTCTCTCCTCCCCCTTGGTAAAGGGGGGGGGGGGGGAGAGCCCCCCCTTTTTATGGTGGGGGGGTGGTCAATTCCCCCCCACTGCCTGTTGCTTCAATGCAACCAGCCTAGCCACCACCTTTGGTGGGGGGTGATCAAGTCCCTACCACCATGACCAGTTGCTGGCTGGTTCCATCCATCCAGCCCTCCCCCTCCTCCTTCCGATGGCAAGCAAGGGGAGGGGGAGGAGCGGGGGCCTCCAGCCCCCCAGCGGCCGCCCAGCACGGAAGCTGCTAAGAGCTCAACAGCTGCGACCAGCATGGGATGGCTTCATTTTGAGTCCCCCTTCCCCCTACAACAGCCCATGCCCCCATAAACGGGCTGTAAGCAAAAACAGTGGCCCCAAGCAGGCTGCAACATGGGCCGCAACACAGGAGGCGCCCCCAATGGGCCACCCCAAGCCCAAAAACTAAGTAAAGCATACTTTGGTGGGCCAGCCTGTCTGGCCAAGTATGTTCAAAATAAACCTTGGGCCTTATTATACCCATACAAGTCCATCTGGCTGTATTTGCCCATATACCTCACCGGGACCGTTAGGGCCCGTGTAACAATAGGCCTGTTTCACTCATTTTGGGGCCAGTTTCCCAAAATCTGTGACATCCATACAGGCCCGTATGGTCCATGTGAGTGTCCAATGGGCCGGAGAGGTCCATATGTGCATCCCATTTGGATTACACTTATACATAGCACACCTGTAAGTGCTTACACATTTTAACAGAAAGTGGACCAAAAAGACAAAAGATAGTAAGTCTCTTATTTTGAGAAATGCTCCCTCTTATGGTTCAATGAAATGATGTGAAAATGATTTCTGTGGTGCAAGGATGGCTCTTCATCTGAATATCATAGTTCAGACCACAAGACTAAAAAAATGGTTAAAAGGGAACAAAAAAGAACAATGAAAGTAAGTCTTTTATTTTGAGAAATGTTTTTTATGGTTTAATGAACTGATGGGAAAATTATTTCTGTAGTGCAAGGATGGCTCTTCATCTGAATTTCATAGTTCAGTGGAAGAGGCTGAAATTTCATTGGTGTCCGTGCTGTTGGAATCAGATTCCTTTTTAAAGGATGAAGCAGAAGAAATGGAGGAGTCAAACAGAAGCTCATATTTTGTGACTGTTGATTCCTTTAATGAGATTAGACTAGTGGATAAATAATTTTTGATTTTAGGAAACAAAAGTGAATTACCTCAATGAAATACATGATGTCAGCTTGCTACTATTGCAGAGCAAGCTGAAAAAGTAACAAAAATAACATAAAAATAATAATAATACAATTAACCTAAGAAGGGGTAGGAAAACCATAACTATTATTCAAGAAATGGATTATCCATCCAAAATTAGGTAGGGTCACTCACTGACCCCACGCTTGAAATCCAACTCTGTATATTTTTAAATAATTAAGGAAAGAAAAACCAAAATACTACGGCTCCAGTATTGAGCTTTTTGGCCAATTAAATATTTCACACACATTGTCACGTATAGGTTTCAAACCTAAAATCCAGTCAGAATTGAGGTGTTGTGTATATTTTAGGAGTTACAGGCGGAAATGTGTTTTGTCACAATTCCCGCACGCAGCCACAGCAGCCAAAGCACCCGCGCGCAGCTGAGATACAGCCGTGTCAACCCGTTGAGGTCGTGTATGCAGCCCCGGGCCTCTGACAAGTACGCAGCCCCGGGACTACGGGCTGACAGAGTGACAGGCGGCCTGAGAGGCTCAGGTACTGCGTAAACAGGCTACAACATACACAGGAACTTTCTACATATGTAATGAAGGTTCCGGTGGATAGTAGACTGTCTACACATACATAATATTATATAAAAATACATAAATAATCCTTATACATATTTTTTATTTAATATAGTTCAAAGTACCAAGAATGTCGAAAATAAGACAATGACAACTTCTAAAAATATATTAAAATGCTTTAATATACTTTTATGAGAATTGATATACATCAATATCTTCGTGCCATACTAAGGAAGATAATGATGTAAAAGTAACACATAAATTCTCATGACTTATATTTTTCAGTTATTATCTTAACAAATCAACTAGAAATCGAAAATAAAGAGTAAAATCAATATTATGACTTTTACTCCAGTTATATCATACATAATGAGAATTTACCTGACATCAAAATGTCCGTAGAATTGTATATTAATACAATTATTAAATTACTGGGAACATTTACTAAGGATAATTAATTAAATAATACATAAATAGGACAGATTAGTGTTATTCACACGTCCTAATGTCTATTATAAGGTAGAATAATTCCCATACCCTAAGGAATTAGATGCTACCAGGGCTATAGCACCAAGCACACATGACAGGCTACCCCTGGTTACCCTGCTAGCCTTAGTGTCCATCCCTTTAAGCACCTAAAACCCTCAGAAGGACCATATTTGGACTCCAAAAGCTATAAATAAAGAGCTCTTTTGAGCATATTGATGGGCAGAGACCCAGTAATATTCATACCCAGACGCCGTGCCAAGGTAATCAAGTACTTATAAGAGATAGGTAAATGATTTATGGCAATGTCTGATCAGTAATATCTGTCCTCAAACCTCTTTTTATCAATTAAAACTGATGAATTTCTGAGCAAGACAAACCAGAACTAAAAAAAAAGATGAGCGTGGAGCATAAGAGGGACAGACAACTGATCAAAAAAAAAAAAACACATAGAGTACGCATACCAGAGAGAAGGAAAGTTACAGGAGAGATAGGGAGACTCAAGAGATGAAAGATTTGAATAAGCACGCCTATGGAGAAGAGTCAATAGAAAAGAGTAAGAGACAAGTATGGAGGGAGGAATCCCTCCAGATTTAAGCAGAACCAATCTTTGCACCAAATTAGCCTTGAGGATAAGTCTGAAGTTCTTGATCACAAGAGATTCAGTTCGTAGCGGTCAAGCAGTTGAGAGATGAGTCTGAAGGTCTTGATGTTGAAGCAGTCGAGGTTGAGCCGTAAGGTTCAAGATTGGGGTCTGGAGAAGAACCTTGAGGATCTTCAGGATCTTTAGGTTCAATAAGATGATAAAGAAGGTTTGGAAATGAGCAAGGGGTAGCGCGCGACTTCAGAGGAGCGCAGTACAAGATTTTTGGAGGAGCGCAGTGCGCGGATCAGGAAAGGAATGCGGGACGGACTTGCAATGAGGAGAAAAGAAAGAATAAGGTGAAGGATTGAAGGTGAATAGAAAAAGAAAGGAAGAGTAGAGAAAGCAGTGTTTATGTTTAATTTGTTTCAGCAAAAGAGAAGAATAGAGTAGAAGGAAAGCAAAGAAACTGTATTTGTCTCATTTATTTCAACACCCCCCTTAATTTGTTGCAAAGAGAGGTTGAAAACAGGTACTCAGCAGCCTCTGAAGAGAAGAATGGTTGCACGCCTTTGTGAGGGCATCAGCAATCATGTCGTCTGTCGATATCAATCTGACGTTGAGAAGTCCTTTGCTGAGGAGATCACGCAGCCATTTTATCTTTATGTCAAGGTGCTTTGTCTTCGAGTTTGAGCCAAAATGGTTGATCTTCTCAAGGAGACCTTTGTTGTCAATGCGGAAGATAGTATTTTCTAGTTTGGTTTTCCAGAGTTAGCTGATGAGAGCTTGTAGCCACTGGTCCTCCTGAACTGCGTCCGAGAGGGAAGTCAGCTCAGCTTCAGTGGAGGACAGTGTTATGCTCTTCTGCTTCTTGCTGGACCACGACAACGGAGCACCCTTCCCTAGGCAGAGAGAGCTGCTCTGAGAGAGTCTGGTTTCATGGTCATCCGCCCAGGTTGCGTCAGAGTAGTACTCAAGACCGTTGGAGGGATGATTGGGCAAGGGCCCCAGCGCCAGGCATAAGGATAGGGACCCTTTTAGGTATTTGAAGCAGTGGACAACTTCTTTCCAGTGAGAGAGTCCAGGAAGGTGATTGAAGCGCGATAGGATTGACACAGCAGGGGCAAGGTCTGGGCAAGAGTGGCACAACAAGTAGTTTGGCATGCCAGCGAATTGGCAATAGTTAAATTTGAGTTTGCCAAACTCCAGTACATCTTCTTCAGAGGCTTCTCAAAGCTGAAATCCGGGGGACAGAGGTGTCTTTACTGGTTTGCAGTCATTGAGTCCAAGGAGTTCTAATCCTTTTTTAATCAGTTTGTTTTGGTTGAGTGTGATCCGACTGGGAGATAGATGAAGGTCCATGCCGAGAAGAGTGTCAGGTTCATGAGCTGATGAGTTAGGAAAGCAATTGAGAAAAAGAGTCTCGAAGCCATCAACGTTACCAACAACAACTAGATTGTCCATGTGGAAAAAGATGAACGTGTTTTCATTGTTGTGTATGTAGAGGCAGGGGTTGACGGATGATTGGCGAAAGTTGATTTCTTCAAACCACTTGGTGATGGTGTCGTACCAGTTGGCAGGAGCCTGCTTGAGTCCATAAAGGGACTTTTTGAGTTTAAGAAAGGGAGTTTTGCGCTTGGATCCTTTGGGAGTGGCTATGTAGATGTCTTCAGATAGAGGAGCGTAGAGAAAGGCGCTCTTTACGTAGAATTGTCTGATGGGTAGCTTCTTGTCAATGGAGAGAGTGAGAAGGGAGAGAAGGGAAGGAAACTTTCCGGTTGGAGCGAAGGTATCTTTATAGTTGATTCCCAGTGTTTGCAGAAAGCCTTGTATGCACAAGCAAGCTTTCTTTCTTTTGGCAGACGAGGCGGTAGCTGGTTTGGTCTTAAGAACCCATGTGGAGCCGAGGTAGGATTCGGGGACAAAATCACAATCTTCCCACACATCCATCTCTTCAATACTGTTGAGTTCGTCATCCATGGGTTCTTTCCATTTGTCAGCCTTGGAGATGAAGGAAATGATATTGGAGGAGAAATAGGAGTATTTGTCAGGTTTTATTCTTGAAGTTCAAGTTCTCAGCTTGTATCTTGGAGTATCACCGGTAGGTAGCAGAGAAGATGCAACGGCTTCTGATTCATTGTTGCTGTCTTCAGAGGATTCGACTTTGGGAACAGTTTCAGGATTTCGAGATGTGGGGGACGGAGATTCAAGGGGAGAGTTGACAAGAGGATAAATTGAGAGATCGTCAAGAGGCTTGTCTGAAGGAAAGTTGTAGGAGAGATCCGAATCAGACCAGATCAGGGAGGATTTTCGGATGGAGGGATTGAAGTCTAGGAATTGAACGTGTTTTGTATTGATGATATTTCCAAGCTCCCCGAGGATGCGGTAAGATTGGAGTTTGTTGTTATAGCCAATAAGAGTTCCTATTGATCCCTTAGGGAGAAGTTTGGAGGCAGGTTTAGTAGGAAGATTCAAATAGGATACTCTGTTGCCTATAGGACAGAAGTAGCTGAGGGGTAGAGTATGGTTTTTGTAGAGTTTGTAGGGCGATTTCTTGGATTTGTGAGCAGGGATTTGATTAAGGGTGAGAGTGGCCGCCAATGAAACTTCATGACAGTAGCGGCAATTCAGAGAAGAGTCAGTAAGTATGGATTGAATGGATTCAAGGATAGAGCGGTTGAATCTTTCAGCCAGACCGTTTGGCTGCGGAGTGTATGGTTCAGAGTGTCTGGTTTTAATGAGATGATCTTTACAGAATTGGGAAAGTTCATTATTGATGAACTAGCCGCCACGGTTGGAATGAAGAATGGAAGGAAAGTACCCAAAACGCTTTGCTTTGTGATTCAGGACATTGCTCAGTATCTCAGGTATGTCACTCTTATTCTTCAGGGGAAGAGCAGCACAATATCTGGTGTTGCTGTCAACTACGGTGAGTAGGTATCGGTGTCCGTCATGAGATGGAGGAGAGATGGGGCCAATGACGTCCAGATGGAGTTCTTCAAAGGGCCTGGAGGCAGGAGTGTGAGTTCTCTTGAAGCTGGCCCTGGTGATTTTTGAGACGGAGAAAGCTTCACACTTCTGAGATGCATTGACTGGAATGCCGAGCTTGTGCCTGATTTGGTGGTAGCTGACGTGGCCTAATGATTTGTGTAAGAGCTCAGCAGAGGTCAGGAGAGAGCTCTGATCAGGAGAGTGGAACTTGAGGCTGGGTAAGTTATTGTAGTAGCGACCGGTGGCAACTAGGGAACTGTCTTTGTAGAGGTGGAAAGAATTAATTTCAAAGGAGATGGAGAATTTTTCAAGGAGCAGACATCAAACAGAAAGTAGGTTGACAGTCAAATTTGGAACATAGAGCACGTTATTAAGGACAAGATCGCCATGCTTGTTGGTGAGTTTGACAGAACCTCTTGCTTTTATGGGAAGATTTTTGTTGCCAGATCCGGTGCGCACTATTCCTTCTTCTTCCGTGGAGAGAGCAAAGAAGATTTTGGAATTTGATATCATATGAGCGGAGGATCCGGAGTCTAGGATAAAGATGGAGGGGTCTTGGAATTTAGAGGTGAAATTGCTGACATTATTCTTGGTCTTTGCAGCTTGAGCGGGAGGACGAGGGCAAAGGTGAGGATGAAGGAGCCAGCATTTGGCTTTGGGGTGAGGAGCGTAGGGATTGTGCCATCCGCATCTACATTTTGTGGATTTGGAGGTGACCAGAGCGGTGGGAGTTTCCTTGGAAGAGGAGACCAATGGGCGGAGCTGAAGGTTATTGAAGTGGACTCTAAGATGGTCCAGAACCATGTCAGGAACCACTTCTTTGTCTGAATGAGTTATTTGGCTCTTCAGATGATCAAGAGAGGGAGGAAGTTTTTGAAGAATGGAGTAGGCAATGATGTCAAGAGGGATAGATATACCAGTTTCGACAAATTTGGTGATTGAGGCCCTGATTTGAGTGATGAAGAGTTGGATGTCATGTGGATTGAACTGGATAGCGCAGAATTCGTTGAAGGCTCTGGCGCGATTCGAGGCATTGCAGGAGGCAAAGTAGTGATTGATTGACTTCCAGATGAGTTTGGCATCACTCTTGTTGGTTTGGTTTATGACATTAAGATGGATGGAAGCATCAAGTTTGGCGGTAAGAAGCGTGACGAGTTGGATGTTAACAGCAGGATCGAGTGATGCTGAGTTGGAGATCAAGGGTTCCCAAAGAGATTGAATCTTGAGGAGGTTGGTGGTCCTGGATCTCCATAAGGAAAAATTGTCAAGAGTCAACAGAGGAATGGCTTCCAGAGCTCCTTTGGCAATAGTGGATTGGAAACTGTTGCTCATGATGCGCAGCTGTTCTGGTTCTTAGTCAAGGGAGAGCAATTGAGTGGTAGAGATGATTTGACTGTTAATCGTGATGAATTTCTGAGCAAGAAAAACCAGAACTAAAAAAAAAAGATGAGCGTGGAGCATAAGAGGGACAGAAAACTGATCAAAAAAAAAACACATAGAGTACGCATACCAGAGAGGAGGACAGTTACAGGAGAGATAGGGAGACTCAAGAGATGAAAGATTTGAATAAGCACGCCTATGGAGAAGAGTCAATAGAAAAGAGTAAGAGACAAGTATGGAGGGAGGAATCCCTCCAGAGTTAAGCAGAACCAATCTTTGCACCAAATTAGCCTTGAGGATAGGTCTGAAGTTCTTGATCACAAGAGATTCAGTTCTTAGCCGTCGAGAAGTTGAGAGATGAGTCTGAAGGTCTTGATGTTGAAGCAGTCGAGGTTGAGCCGTAAGGTTCAAGATTGGGGTCTGGAGAAGAACCTTGAGGATCTTCAGGAATTTTAGGTTCAATAAGATGATAAAGAAGGTTTGGAAATGAGCAAGGGGTAGCGCGCGAATTCAGAGGAGCGCAGTACAAGATTTTTGGAGGAGCGCAGTGCGCGGATCAGGAAAGGAACGCGGGACGGACTTGCAATGAGGAGAAAAGAAAGAATAAGGTGAAGGATTGAAGGTGAATAGAAAAAGAAAGGAAGAGTAGAGAAAGCAGTGTTTATGTTTAATTTGTTTCAGCAAAAGAGAAGAAGAGAGTAGAAGGAAAGCAAAGAAACTGTATTTGTCTCATTTATTTCAAC